>OX578148.1:139665414-139692914 GCA_951213105.1 Amaurobius ferox
TAACCCCATTACTCTAGGACTAGCCGTTCTTGAGATATTCTAGTTTTTTCGCGTTTTCGCTACGCCACCTTTGACAATAAGTCCAGCTATCAAATGAGAACCAAATTTAAGTTTAACGTGTAAATTCAATGTCATTTAAAATACTTATGTTGTGCAGATAAACTCAAATTATCATTGAATAAATAAAGAGAACGAATATGAGTCTGCAGAGAAAGACATGTGCTGTCCACATCAGAATTTTTAACAATATTACACCAATGATTTATAGAAGTGAACGGGGATTATTTTCAGGCCATTTCGAAAAAAATGTATAATCTATATTTAAAGATCCATCAAATTTTTGTCGAATAAAATGTTCAACAAATTTAAGCTGTGTACCAAATTTTAACTCTCTAAGACGTAGGAAAGTGCATTTAAAATGCCATCAATTAAATTTATCATGAAGAGTTATATAAAATTTAAAAAAAATGAAAAATTGTTATCTACCAAATTTATCTTAAAATATGAAGCCACTCCCATATGCTAAACGTTTAAACAAATGAAGAGATATTTATTATATAATATCTCTCTCTTTTCTTTCTGGAAGATATTCCAAAGTCAGAATTTAATTGAATTTGTTTTTTTCCCTATATTAAATAATTTTTTTAATTTAAAAACTACTTAACATATTTTACTGAATTTTTTTTTATATATTCTATGGGATAATGTGAATATTTCCTAAAAATTTCGAAGCAATTCGTGAATTTTAAATTTACTTAAAAAATGTTTGAAAAATTAGGTCCCATAGGGTTCAATGTATTTCATTTTTTCAACCCGGGTTCAATAAAAAACTAATTGGGTGATATTATTTATTTATATTCCCATAGGTCCTACAGACCGTCTGAACAACATACTAAAATTTCATTTTGATAAACTCATTTTTACGGCAGTTATCGTGCTAACGGACAGACAGACAGACAGACAGACAGACAGACAGACAGACAGACAGACAGAATGAACAAAGTCATAAACACTTTTCAACTTTGTTGTAAAGTGTTAAAAATATCTCGAGAACGGCTAGTCCTAGTGTAATGGGGTTGATCTTATTCTTTTCTTCGTTAAAAATTACGTATAAAACAAGCATTTAATTGATATATTTCAGCATACGTAGTTTTTTATTAACACTTTACAACAAAGTTGAAAAGTGTTTATGATTTTGTTCATTCTGTCTGTCTGTCTGTCTGTCTGTCTGTATGTCCGTTAGTACGATAGCTGCCGTAAAATTGATTTAATCAAAATGAAATTTTTGTATGTTGTTCAGACGGTCTGTAGGACCTATGGGAACATAAATGAATAATATCACCCGATTAGTTTTGGATAAAAAGTTAGTTTTGGTTGAAAAAATGAAATAAATTGAACCCAATGGGACCAAAATTTTCAAACATTTTTTTAGCGGATTTAAAATTCACAAATTGCTTCGAAAATTTTAGGTAATATTTAAATTGTTCCATAAAATATATAAAAAAAATTCAGCGATATATATTCAGTATTTTTTTAAATAAAAATTAAAATAATAATTACGTCTCTTACATGAAGCGATCACGTGACCATGATATGAAACGATCACGTGACCAACTTCAAAATATAATACGGCATCCATCTTGTCTCAAAATCGTCATTTTTAACACTTTACAACAAAGTTGAAAAGTGTTTATGACTTTGTTCATTCTGTCTGTCTGTCTGTCTGTCTGTCTGTCTGTCTGTCTGTCCGTTAGCACGATAACTGCCGTAAAAATGACTTAATCAAAATGAAATTTTAGTATGTTGTTCAGACGGTCTATAGGACCTATGGGAATATAAATGAATAATATCACCCAATTAGTTTTGGATTGAACCCGGGTTGAAAAAATGGAATACATTGAGCCCTATGGGACCTAATTTTTCAAGCATTTTTTAAGCGGATTTAAAATTCACAAATTGCTTCGAAAATTTTAGGCAATATTCAAATTGTTCCATAAAATATATAAAAAAAAATTCAGCGAAATATATTCAGATGTTTTTTAAATAAAAATTAAAATAATAATAACACCTCTTATATTAAGCGATCACGTGTCCATGATATGAAACGATCACATGACCCACTTCAAAATGATATATGGCATCCATCTTGTGTCAAAATCGTGATTTTTAAAGTTCTTTTTAATTCATATTGAGTGTTGTATCCGTCTTAAAATTACTTTATTTTTGCCTAAATTCTGTGCATCTACATACTGAAACAACGCAATGACAATATATTTCAGTTTAAATACTCTTCCAAATTTGATTATTTCTACTATTAAGCCTATTTTTCACCTATGTAAAATGTAAACAGCAAAATATGTAGAATGAGTTGTATTAGAATCGCTGTAATTCTTTAACACAAAATCATTTAGTCCATGGAGTCTGCTTAGCTGATATGAATTCATTGATTTTAGAAAGAGAAGGACGATATTTTTCGATGAAGTTTTACGCATAGAGTTTACTTACTTGCAACTCAATGGTCTTAATTTTTAAATAAAATAAATTGTTATAGTATTGTGATGAATGACATGAATGGGGGAATTATTTATGAATGAAATGTTGCTTTTATAGAGAGAGCCAGGCGTGTTATTTTTTTATGACGTCATTTGAATGGATTTCAGTTGTTTTCGATGAAGTTTTCAAATATAATAAATTATCGTAGTATTATGATAATTCTAAAATTATTACCGAGGAATGTATAAAATTTAAGAGATGTTTAAACCAGGCAATTTATACTTTAATGCCGTCATTTGAATGAAGTTAATTTTTTTCGATGAAGATTTAAGTTTTCAAATATAATAAATTAATGTAGTATTGTGATAAGTTTTAAAATATTACCGAGGAATGTATTGCATTTTATACATGTTTAAATAAAATTGCATTGAAGTTGGAAAGTGTTTCATAATCAATGCTTTAAGCATGATTGATCTTTCTTGTTAAAGTTCTTTTTAATTCATACTGAGTGTTGTATTCGTCGTAAAACCTCTTTATTTTCGCTTAAATTCTGTGCATCTACATACTGAAACAACGCAATGACAATATATTTGAGTTTAAATGAGCATCCAACTTTGATTATTTCTCTAACGAAGCCTATTTTTCACTTATGTGAAATGTAAACAGCAAAATATGTAGGATAAGTTGCATAGGAATTGCTGTATTTTTTTAATGCAAAAGAATTTAGCTCATGGAGTCTGCATAGCTGATGTGAAAGAAATATTCATTGACTTTACCGAGAGAAGGACGATTTTTTGCAATGAAGTTTTAAGCATAGAGTTAAATTACTTATAGCTCCATGGTCTTAATTTTTAAATAAAATAAATTATTATAGTATTGTGATGAATGACATGAATGGGAAATTATTTATGAATGAAATGCTGCTTTTTCAGAGAGAGTCAGGCGTGTTATTTTTTCTATGACGTCATTTGAATGAATTTCAGTTGTTTTCGATGAAGTTTTTAAATATAATAAATTATCGTGGTATTATGATAATTCTAAAATTGTTACCGAGTAATATATCACATTTTAGAGATGTTTAAACCAGGCAATTTATATTTCAATGCCGTCATTTGAAAGAAGTTCATTTTTTTGGATGAATGTTTAAGTTTTCAACTATAATAAATCAATGTAGTATTGTGAGATGTTTTAAAATATTACCGAGGAATGTATTGCATTTTAGACATGTTTAAATAAAATTGCATTGAAGTTGGAAAGTGTTTCTTAATCAATGCTTTAAGCATGATTGATCTTTCTTGTTTTAGATTTTGTCGATTTTTGTGGGCTATTTTGCAAAGAAAGGCAGGATCTTTTTTTCCGAATCATACCAAAATCTAATCAGCACCAGTGTGACTCACAAGCGACTTATGTACCAAATTTTGTGAAATTCGGTCGATTAGATTTTCAGCTAGAGTGGATACAAACTTTTGCGGGCCATTTCACACAAAAAGGCGGGTTCTTTTACCCCGAATCGTACCCAAAACTAATTAGCACCACATTCGCCCACAAGTGACTTACCTACCAAATTTTATGAAATTCCGTCAATTACTTTTTTAGTTAGAATGGATACAAAATCTGCACAGACAGACACACAGACAGGCACACAGACAGACAGACACACAGACACACACACAGACGTCACGCTAAAAATAGTTTTTTCGTATTCTAGAGGTCTCGAAACGTGTAGATCCGTCGAAAACTCGAGTTGTGATTTTCGGCATGATTCCAATACTTTCCCTATACATTACCATGTATTGCAGGGAAAGTAAAAATAAGTTATTTTTATAGTAGATATTTATATTTTTACCACGATAATGAATTTTCGTCAATGAGTCGTCATTTTTAGTGATTTAGCATCATTTTTATCTATTTGGCGAGATTTTCGTTAATTTGGCAACATTTAAAAAGTCGCCAAGTTGGCGAAATTCCGCCAAATTCGTCGCCAAAATCTCACCAAGCTTTATGGGCCAAGAGATAAGTTATTCTTATAGTAGATAAATGATTATTGGTGTTCAAATTCAAAAGTATTACTCAAAGTATTTCTTCTCATGAATGGAATGAGCTATATCCACTAGAATATGATGTCCCGCAATTTATTGCATGGTATTACAAATGAAAAGTTAACTTTTTTCTTAACAGTTAATATTTTTTTAATTTATGGGATTTTTTGATAAATTTATCTGAAAAATTTGCAATATCTCAAGAACGGTTCATGCTAGCATTCAAAAGTTTATGTCAATTGTTTTCTAAGGAATAATTATATAAGAAATGTCTATTTGCGTAACTTTAAAGGTTTTAATTTTTTGATGATTTTTTTCAAAATTTCACTCGAAAATTTAGGAGGTTCTGAATATTCGATTGTGTTTAAAAACAATAGGCTTTCAGTATTCACGGATTGCAATTTTTGTACTAAATTTCATTCGAATCGTTCCATTCGTTCGTTAGATATCGTCTTCAAAGACTCACTGACACACACAGATACACACACATACACACACACAGATATCACCATTAAATGTTCGATTCGTGATTAGGGATGTTTGAAACATGTTTTCCCATCGAAAACTCGAATTCGAATGTTCTACACTGTCACAATACTTTCCTTATACTATGTCACATAAATACTATATATATAAATACTATATATTATGTTATATACGATGTATATAAAGAAAGGAATCATTTAAATCATTTTTCTTATTTTGTCAGAAATAGGGTCCACATTATGAATATAATAAAAATAATTTCAATATTTTAATATTTTGAATTTTTTTTTACATAAAACCCGTCCTTTAAAAAGTAGTCCTCTGAGCGAGTGTTTTTAACACTTTACAACAAAGTTGAAAAGTGTTTATGACTTTGTTTATTCTGCCTGTCTGTCTGTCTGTCTGTCTGTCTGTCTGTCCGTTAGCACGATAACTGCCGTAAAAATGACTTAATCGAAATGAAATTTTAGTATGTTATTCAGACGGTCTGTAGGACCTATGGGAATATAAATGAATAGCATCACCCAATTAGTTTTGGAGTGAACCCGGGTTGAAAAAATGAAATACATTGAGCCCTATGGGACCTAATTTTTCAAGCATTTTTTAAGCGGATTTAACATTCACAAATTGCTTCGAAAATTTTAGGCAATATTCAAATTGTTCCATAAAATATATAAAAAAAATTCAGCGAAATATATTCAGTAGTTTTTTAAATAAAAATTAAAATAATAATAACACCTCTTATATGAAGCGATCACGTGTCCATGATATGAAACGATCACATGACCCACTTCAAAATGATATATGGCATCCATCTTGTCTCAAAATCGTGATTTTTAAAGTTCTTTTTAGTTCATATTGAGTGTTGTAGTACCCGTCCTAAAACCACTTTATTTTTGCCTAAATTCTGTGCATCTACATACTGAAACAACTCAATGACAATATATTTCAGTTTAAATGCTCATCCAAATTTGATTATTTCTACAACGAAGCCTATTTTTCACCTATGTAAAATGTAAACAGTAAAATATGTAGAATGAGTTGTTTTAGAATTGCTGTATTTCTTTAACACAAAATCATTTAGTTCATGTAGTCTGCATAGCTGATATAAATGAAATATTCATTGATTTTACAAAGAGCAGGACGATTTTTTTCGATGTAGTTTTACGCATAGAGTTTAATTATTTGTAGCTCCATGGTCTTAATTTTTAAATAAAATTAATTATTATAGTATTGTGATGAATGACATGAATGGGAAATTATTTATGAATGAAATGCTGCTTTTATAGAGAGAGCCAGACGTGTTACTTTTTCTATGACGTCATTTGAATAAATTTCAGTTGTTTTCGATGAAGTTTTCAAATATAATAAATTATCGTAGTATTATGATAAATCTAAAATTATTACCGTGAAATGTATTACATTTTAGAGATGTTTAAACCAGGCAATTTATATTTCAATGCCGTCATTTGAATGAAGTTAATTTTTTCGATGAAGGTTTAAGTTTTCAAATATAATAAATTAATGTCGTATTGTGATAAGTTTTAAAATATTACTTAGGAATGAATGTATTGCATTTTAGAGAAGTTTAAATAAAATTGCATTGAAGTTGCAAAGTGTTTCATAATCAATGCTTTAAGCATGATTGATCTTTCTTGTTCGCATTTGTAATGCTTATATCTATTCACTAAAAGAGCTAGTTTTGAACAATAAGCAAGAATGGGTAGTTCTTTGAAAGCCATATAATTGGATTTTGGATCGAGCTTTATCTTTTTCGAAAAGCTTAAAGTATCTGTCTGAACGAGTTCCTTTTTCTTTCGTTTTTCATACTTTCAGTCGAAACATCTACGAAACTACAAAAGGAAGATATAAATAGTAAGTAATAAAAATATGTAGGAAGAAATTTAGTTTCTAAATCTATATTTATTTTTAAAAGCAGCTCTTAAAGTTTTCAAATCAAGTTTAAGAAGTATGAAACTTTTCCGTTTTTAACACTTTACAACATAGTTGTAAAGTGTTTATGACTTTGTCCATTCTGTCTGTCAATCTGTCCGTTAGCACGATAACTGCCGTAAAAATGACTTAATCAAAATAAAATTTTAGTATGTTGTTCAGACGGTCTGTAAGACCTATGGGAATATAAATGAATAATGTCACCCAATTAGTTTTGGATTGCTCCCGGGTTGAAAAAATGAAATACATTGAACCCTATGGGACTTAATTTTTCAAACATTTTTTAAACAAATTTAAAATTCACAAATTGCTTCAAAAATTTTAGGAAATATTCTAATTATCCCATAAAATATATAAAAAAAATTTCAGTAAAATATATTGGGCAGTTTTTTAAATAAAAATTATTTAATATAGGGAGAAAAACAAATTCAATTAAATTCTGACTCTTGCTATATCCTCCAGAAAGAAAAATAGATATATTATATAATAAATATCTTTCCAAGAGTTTAATTATTTCATGTATAAGAGAGGTTTCACATTTTAAAATAAATATGGTAGATAACAATTTTTTAAATTTTTAAATAAAGTAAATTTTTATAGTATTGTGATGAATGCAACTATTGGAAAAATGTTTGTGAATGAAATGCTGCTTTTATATAGAGGCGATTTATATTTCGATGACGTCATTTGAATAAAGTTCATTTGTTTTCGATGAAGTTTTCAAATATAATAAATTATTGTATTATTATGATAATTTTAAAAATATTACCGACGAATGTATCGCATTTTAGAGATGTTTAAACCGAGCAATTTATATTTCAATGCTGTCATTTGAATGAAGTTCATTTTCTTCGATGAAATTTTCAAATATAATAAATTTATGTAGTACATTGTGATAATTTTGAAAATATTACCTAAGAATGTGTCGCATTTTAAAGATGTTTATATAAAATTGCATTGAAGTTGAAAAATGTTTCATAATCAATGCTTTATGCATGATTAATCTTTCTTATTTAATTTTGTAATACTTCTATCTCATAAACTGAAAGGGGTAGCTATGAACAATAGGGAAAATTTGGTATATTTTTGAAAGCCCTATAAAGATATATAGTCCTATTCTGGTTCGATTTTTCTTCACTCAAAACCATTTCGGCTCCATCAGACCACCGATTTCTCAAGACTTGGAACCATTTTAACAGGCGTTGCGTTACCCAATGAAATTGGAAATTTACATAACATCAAATTGGATGTACTTTTGAATTAATATCTATGGTACGCTATTTTGCGGGGTAGAAATAAAATCAACGCATTGTGCAGAAATACAAGATGATCAAAATCAAAGTAGAGGTGTTTAGAGCCCGATAGTGAGAAAACTGTTGGACCAGACTCAACTGAATTTTCAGAAAATACTATTTAGACCATAGGTTTTGGATTTTTAAAAGAAAAATAAATAGTTCGGATTTTTGCCACCGCGGGCCAAAGTGGCGCTTTAAGATATTTATGCAGGATGAGCACCTCTTCATATTGGATTGCACGTACAGGGAGTCCTACGACAGCATTTTACCAACAACCGAATAATGAGTCGAGCGTTTCCTATGAAGTGGTCAGCACGTTCGCCTGATCTGACCCCTTGTGACTTTTGTTTGTGGGGTCATGTAAAGCGCTTGGTATACCAACAATGCTGCATTCTGCAGTAGAGAATGCACTCTTTGGAACATATTCAAGGAAAATATATTGAATCACACATGTAAATGATACCAATATAAAAATTAATGTCATACGTATGTAAATGTAAGATGCAAATGTAAATACAAAATGTACTAAATACGTATAAAATGTAAATCGGATGCCTTTTTCAAACTGCATGTAAAATTTTAACTTTCTGTACTTTCTATGCCAATTTTACTCCTAAAACGGACCTTACAGCGCTACTTTAGCCCATGGTGGCAAAAATCCGAACTTTTCTTTTCTTTTAAAATCAAAACTCCATGGTTTAAATAGTATTTACTGCTAATTTGGTTGAGTGTGGCCCAACAGTTTTCTCACTATCGGGCTCTAAACACATCTACTTTAATTATGTTCACCCTGTATAATAATACGGGGTTCAAAAGAAAGTCTTTAATCATACACATATCTTCGAAAAAAAGGCCCACATGTTTGATATATCATAGCAAAGCGAGTATGCCCGATCGAATAAAAATGATTACAGAGGCTTTAGAGGAGAATTTAGAAACACAAACTCAGAAATAGTGCGAGATAGAAGAACAAGGTCATTTACAAAGATAGAATATTTTCCAATGAGCAGAAATCGACACTACAGAAGACATTTATTTACCACATTGAGTTAGTTATAGGCGGAGTCTGTTAAGACAGTCCTCTCATTAGATTAAAAAAATTATATCTTAAAGAAAATATTCATTACCCCTACCCCCACCCCCACCCCATATACATACACACTGGAATTCATTGTTAAATGCGAGTGAGTGAGTCCGACTGGGAAATGGATACAGGGAGTTTCAAAAAGGTGGTCACGCAGTCTTTTCTTTATCTTTTAGAGATAAACAATGCACAATAAAAAAAAAAAACGTTCAAATTAAATTAAAGCATCATAACGGTACAGTTTAATCTGCATGAGAGTTATTTCAAGAAAAATTCAAATTCTAAATTTTATACAGTTCCTTTATTGAAAAATAGTCAAAAAATAATTCTTACTATTCAATAATTAACTTAAAAGAATGCGGGTTTTTATATCTGTTCAGTTCATGGATTAATGTTCAAAAATTGAGATTTAGTCCATTTTAATAAGTTTGAAATTAAAATATTAGTAAGATTTGGCGTTGGTTTTAAATGTATAATTTTATTATTTAGGTCAAACAATGCTATACATTCTTTCTAAAATGAAAATTGATATTTCATAGGGTTTGCAGAGCGTGCAAAATCTGTTAATCACTGATAAAGGTAATTGGAAATTAATTTAGACAAATTGAATAGTACAAAAGTTATATATCTTTTTTAATTGAAGTTTACAATAAAGAAACCGAATAAAACTTTAGACTCTGAATTTTACTACTATTATATTCGCCGAAAATCTGAACTGTTATATATTATTATCTGAACTGTTGTATATTATTTTGAACATTTTTACAATTTACATTATCTATCTATCTCTAATAGGTAAAGAAATAAGCTGTAAATAAATCAATTTTGGTTTTGAACAAACATATCCGGTTTCATGGAAATTGTTCCGTTCTTTCGAGAGATATTAAGTTAAAGAAGTTAAAGGAATAAGGAAAAAAAAATGAAAATGAAAAAAGTGACTAGTCTAAATGCTGATTTGGAATTTCAGCATTAAGATGAATCTCATTGTTGTCCCGATAAGCAGACATTTTTGAACTAGTTGTTCATTCTTTTCAAACAGCATTCATTCTGTTCAAACAGTATATATTTCAAGGAACTTGCATATACAAATTAAATAAAGGAATACCATAGGGAGGAATCTCATCTACAATACTGGCCAACTTTTATCTACATTTTTTCGAAATTCAATACCCCTTCAACAGTCATATCACGTACAAATTTATTGATGACCTAATTATTATTGGAATTACTAATGAAACACCTATATTAAACTTTCATTTTTATCCAACTAATCTACAACTCATTGAAAATGTATATGCACCAAACTGGATCTATTATCTAGACGTTAGTTTGAA
The DNA here is from genome assembly GCA_951213105.1 of Amaurobius ferox. NCBI lineage: Eukaryota > Metazoa > Arthropoda > Arachnida > Araneae > Amaurobiidae > Amaurobius > Amaurobius ferox. Next base: position 139,676,099 of record OX578148.1, read on the forward strand.
AATTCAAAATGCAGACACATTAAAATTTAAAATATACGACAAAACAGAAACTTATAACTTCAAAGTAAATAAACTTCAACATTATTCATCCAATCTTTCAAAATCAGTATATAAAAATATTGTTAATAACCAGTTATTAAGAATAAAAATGTTAAGTACACCTTGTTACTACAAAAAACATATTTTTAAATTCATAAACACCACTATCCAAAATACCTACCCGCTAAACATAATTTTTTTTTATTAAAACACATTTTAATTTTAAATTCAGCCCTTGCTACAATTACAGCAACATATTGACAGATTATTCTCAAACAAGTTTAAATAATTTTTCATCTCCATGTTTCACTTCAAACAGTTGAAACCCTAGTATATAGAATTAGCTGTAACCTGTATTGAGTAAAAATGCTTAGTCAGTATCATGTAATCTACACAGCTAAGCAGCGCAAGGGGTAAATACTTTTATATTATTATATTCTTATACCTTTTCATTACTTCATATTCTCCTTTAAATACGTAGCCACACGCTGGTATATTTGATTATTATATTTGATTTCTTATATATCTGATCTAATTTGTATTTTTTTTCTACGTCGGGCCATGTGCATTATTTCTGTAATGCAATTTACAGTAATGCACACAGAAACGCAGAATCCGCATTAACGAAACATGTATAACCATTGATAACCTACATGGTTTCGAAATGCTTTTCACTTTAATCAATTAATTCAATTTTAAAAATAAATAAATTAGGAGATAGAAAAGGCCTAGCTCATCGTGCAGAACAATGTTTCTGTTTTGCAACTTTTCATCTTCAAACAAATTTCTTGCATTTGCACCATGTATGTTTATGCAGGGAACAAGGGGATTAGTACCTTAAGTACCTGCATTACATATATGATTTATATCAATAATGATTATTTATATCAATAATGATAATTTATATCTATATATGATTTATATGATTTATATCAATCATCTTAATGTGTTGTACAAAAATTTATTCTCCTCTCTTTAATACATTTAATTCTTATTCCATTCCTTAACTTTTATATGGAACAGAAAAAAAGGGGTATTTTATACAAATTTAGTACCTGTTTTATTTATAATGTTTTCTTATCATGTTTTTTAAAAATATTCAATGACTTGTCGTATAGTATTTTTGATGTCACATTTACATTTCAGTCCTTCTTCCTTTCACTTACGTTATACAGAACATTCTCGATTAATGATCTCTCTCAGGTATATATAATACAAGTAAAATAAAAATTATTCAATTATATAATATATATATCTTTATATATAAATATATATATATATATTATATAATATATATATATATATATATATATATATATATATATATATATATATATATATATATAATATATATATATATATATATATACATATATATATATATATATATATATATATATATATATATATATATATGTATTTCAATTATCGATCTCATTGCCCACCCCCTTCCCTTTTCTTCATGATCTGTAAGAAACGCTAAACGCAGATTTAAAGGATTGCAATGTGGAGGCCAATAGTTACAGTTCTTCGTGTAAATCTGATTTTTTTTTCTGTGCTTGTATACATTTTGCATGGCATTTTTATGCTACTTATCTACGTATATAATCGTTTACATCTATTTCAGGCGGGGATCCTACAGCTGCCTTGAGGGACACTCTGTCCCGGTTAGTGCATCGCCAGGACAGGAGCTCCCTCGCGGATTTAGGGGTCCTCAAGGATGACAACCTTTCCGCGTCCTCTTCTTCCGTTGCCGACCTTCCGGACCCCCAGCAGAGAGGTCCTGGAGGTGGACCCCTCGACCAGGATGACGGCGGACCGGACTCCGGCGACAAGCCCCGTAAGATTCGCCGCAGCCGGACCACCTTCACCACTTATCAGTTGCATCAGTTGGAGCGGGCCTTCGAAAAGACTCAATACCCGGATGTCTTCACTCGGGAGGAGTTGGCCATGCGATTGGATTTGAGCGAAGCGAGAGTGCAGGTATGTTTACCTTTTAAACCATGTTCATTCCATGCAAAATACTGAACAATTTTTAAAGCAAATCACCCGTGGCACCAAATTTCACCTTTGTCTATGGGTCTTGAAAGTTAGCGGCAAGAAATATGATTAAATTGTCGACTAACAGCTTGAAAGATCAGAAATGATCCTCAGGACATTGGCAAGACAATAGCAAACATTTCTGCCAGAAGTCTATAGGGTACGGCTAGAAATATTTGGGTTATTATGTTTTGCAAGGTGCACGTAGTACATCTAACTTTTAAATGTTAGTGAAAATCTACCGAAATTTTAGTTTGTCACGTCAAAAATTTTTTAGCAAGACGCAAAGTTGCGCCATTTTCATTTAGCATCTGATACAGGGTAATTATAAAAAAACTTTGCCGATATATGAGCTCCTAGCGATTATACCGTTCAAGGAAACCGAAATAAATTTTGGATGCAGGTATTTTAAGGTATACGCTGAATAATGATGTGAAAAAACAACAGTCCTGTTCTCAGAGTTAGGGTTATAGTGACACAATTTCGAAATTTTCAAATGGCAACACCTACTTTTTTTATTGGAATGTGATCTTCACAGTGAAAACATTTCGTATACAGAAACCAGCAAGATTGGGACCGTCACCAACCTTTGTTTCTGGTAGATTACAGAAGTGCTGTCCATGAGTCACTTTCCATCGAAAATCCTGTTTTTTCGGTATCTACGATTACTGTGTGATCTGATGTAAAAAAGGATCATGTGATGCTCCTTCATTGCTGGATTCCAGGACTGACACAAAGTGTGGTGACACAAGTTGTCCAACCCTGGATAACGACAGGGAGTTTTGCTAAACTACAGCAGAACTGGAGGCAAAGAGACCACTTCCCACAACACTTTTAAAGACAATCATTGCTATTTCGTAAATTAATTATTGTCTGAACTTGGCAACATTTTCGTGACTTAGGTTCCAGATTTATTTTTCTCCAGACTGTCCGTTTTCTCCAGACAGCGCTAGCCATTTTAGATCGGAACCCAGTGATCAGGCGAAATCCACCGGGACCGTACTCTCCTTCCCCTGCCACCAACTTCTCGGAAGGACTTTCGGACCCACATATTTAACATGCCCATACTCTGCGTGAACACAAAGTGCGGGCGTGACAGTTTGGTGCGTGAACGCAGAGGACTGCGTGATAGGTTGGAGAGTCGAAAATAAAACCGTTATCCTCCGACTGCAATGGGCTCCAAATATGGCGAAATATCGCTAATTTGGTGATTTTTGGCGAGTTTCAAATCCGGCGAAATTTTCCAGGTTTATCCATTGATTTTGAAGACACGCCCTCTTTCTAGAAATTTCATCATTCAGTTGGATAGGGTAAACGCGCGAGTCACATTGAATTGGGAGATCCGTCCGTGTTTTGATAGCATTATTGGCTATTTTGTGATTAGTTGAGCATTTAATGGCTGTTTTATTGTACCTGATAATTGTTTTGTGATCTTGTATATTGGTCCTGTTCAAGATTATTGATGCTTTTAAATAAAGCTGATACTTCGTAACAATAGCTTAGTACAAAGATCATTTTCTTATCAAAGCAGATATGCCAACATATAACAATTTACGTACATTCTAAAGATTTTCAAAATTTATTGGAAACAAAGTATATTAAGCTTTTTGATAGGAATAACATGCATATATGCTTGGCGTTCCTGTGGCTTAAATCGAAGTGTTACGATAAATGTAAACAATTTGGACATTTATACCTTAAAACCTAATAGATAAAAATGCAAAAAACCTTTCTTGTTTTATTAGGAATAGGGTCCAGATTGTGAATATATCAAAATAATTTTAATATGTTAATATTTTGAACTTTATTTTTCATAAAACTTTTAAAACTATCTGTCCGAGCGAGTGTTATTTTCATTTTTCTTTCTTTCACAGGAAATATCTTTGAAACTATAAAATATAGATATAAATTAGGAAATTTAGTTCTAAATCTATATACATTTAAAATAAAAACGCTCTTATAGTTTTCAAGTACTCGTCTTGTCAAGTTGAAGAATGGAAATTTCGATTTTTCAAGTTTGTAATACTTCAATCTCAAAAACCAAAAGCTCGTACTTAGGGATTTAAATATGGTTGGTATTTTGGGTGAATATTATGGGTGTTATTTGAACAGAATAGGTGGAAATACACGTATTTGAGTACATACTTACTAATTATGTACCGCCAGGCAAGTTTATGGGTTAACTTGAATGTAAAATCTCGTCAGATATATTGTACTCGTATAAGTTTAATTTATATACCGAAAAGCAAGTTAGTAAAATTATTATATATTTTGACATGAAGTCTAGGGTCGGAGTATCCAGATGAAATCGGAGCGAAAATTAGAAGTGCTAGCTAGATATAACCAATTAGTGAGTCATTTATAGAGCTTTTCAAAGCCCTACAAATCTATAAACACAAGACCTGTATGTAAACAAAACAAATGAGTCTAAAAATAAATCAAATAAGCATACTGAACTTCACTGGATTTTTATTTAAAAAAAATGTTATTTATGCAAAACCATCGACTCCATCGGACTGGACCCACCGCCGATTTTTAAAAATTAAAGTTTGCATGTAAAACTTCATATAAAATAGAGTTGTCGAAACATATATGAGAACAGTAAAATGTTACATTATAACTTTCATGAATTGTGGAAAAATTTGATAATTTTTATGAAGAAAAGATAATTATATTTCATCATTGTCGTAGAATGCGACCTTAATTTGATCACTAAAATGTCCACTAAAAATTTAATATTCATAAAGAAATCGAATAATTATATACTACATAATTTATAAACTACAATACAGAAATAGAATATTCCACACTACTAGACTTGCAGTAAAGATAAAAAAAAAATGCAATTAAACATTATTTACCGCAATTATTTTCTATTTTACAATTATTCTAATTTTATATCTTACCTGAATATTTTCATTTAATCCAATTCTGTAAATTTCAGACTAAAACTCCATACTGCAGAACCGCCATTTTTTTTCATAAAAGCAGACTTACCACCAATAATTAAATATCATAGAATTCAATAAGGGTTTATGATATATTTTCTAAATGATATCTGAAGATCATTTATCATAAAATATAATGGATCATCATAGATCGTATCATAGTTGAGGAATCCTTTCTTTTAGATTTGCAACGAACGAGAACACTTAACATTTAAAAATTTGGTTATTACAATTTTGAAAAATAAGATTTATCCAATTTATTTTTAATACAAATTACCCACGAATCATGGTTTCTACTCATTAAAAGAACGAAACAGACGATTTTAAATAGGATTGTCAGATAGAATTTAATATATCTTGAAATGAACTATAGAGTTAAAATGTCAATATTTTATAATAATTCCGGGAAAAGAACAGACGATTAAAAAATGGAAGTCAAACGCGCAGCCATCTTGGTAGGGAAGATTTATTTGGATACACAGGAGCCTGCGTTCAAATGGAGATTTTATTTTTAAATGAAGGTATTTTTTTAATGAAATACAAATTTCGAAATTCGGAAATGCAAAGAAGCGAGTCACTACAACATGTGTTTACCTATAATGCTAAAATAAAACTTTAATATGCAAATATCTATTTCTATGATATCGACTTTTGATTCTATTGGAATGTTTTTTTCTTTACTCATTCAATGTAGCGAAAAAAAAAATATCTGATGTGGGCAGAACATGACTTTCCCTACAGACTCAGATTCATTTTCGCTTTCTTTTTTTTATAATGAAGTTTAATTGTACAGCATAACACTGATGATTATTTGAAGTAACATTAAGTTTACGGTTTTATTTCTGGTTTCATTGGGTGACGGGACGTATTTTCAAAGGCGAATTGGCACAAATACGAAAAAATAAACTATCTCGAGATCGGTTAGTCCTAGAGTTATGGGGTTGATTTTATTCTTTTTATCTTCAAACATTACGTATAAAACATGGAGTTAGAAAGAAGGAGATAAAACTTCTACGGATGAAACTTTTGAAAATGCCATAATGCCATTATATCTAGTTGTCGCAAGTGTTAGTACAGTAGCTGTTATTGCTAGTTGATACAACAGATAGGCGTAATATTGAGTATATGCATTTTTGATTACTTTTAAATGAACGAATCCCTTATTATGAGTAGAATTAATCAGTATCTTTTCGTAGTTATGGGATAGAATACCGAATATAGGGAGATAAAAATAAATTGAAAGATAAAATAACTTTGATTACGTAGGAATAGTTTTTATCGTTTCAGATCTACTTTGCATTGCAGTAATAATTTATTTTTACAAAATGGACAGTTTAAATAAATATTTTAGGCCTTTTCCCATGGAAATGCATACAATGCAGAACTCCTTATCTTATCCCAGCGCCATCTGAATGATTGTCTCAAATGGTATTGGTGTTTTCCTAATATGAAGTTTTAACTCCTTACTTTTACCTCCATGGTACAAAACAAGCATTTAATGGATACATTTGAGCAAACGTAGTCTTTTATTTTAGATTTTGACAGTTTTGACGCCCACTTTGCAGAGGCTTCCAAATCATACCAAAATCCAATCAGATCCACAGTATCCCACAGGTGATTTATTTACTAAATTTTGTGAAATTGGGGCTTTTATCTAGAGTGGATACATACTTTTGTGCGGGTTATTTCGCATATAAAGGCAGGTTCGCTTCTTTCGAGTCGTACCAAAATCTAATCAGCACCAGAGTCACCCACAAGTGACTTATCTTCCAATTAATGGGAAATTGGATCAATCAGTTTTTCAGTTACAATGGATCAGTTACATTACACAGACAGACACGCACAGACGTCACTCTAAACATAGATTTATGGGGTTCTAGAGTACTCTAAACGTGTAAATTCGTCTTAAAACGGACTTGCGATTTTCGACACAATTTCAATATTGTCTTTGTACCTTACCATGCATTGTAGGGAAAATAAAAATTCTAATCTACTACTCATTGAGCGAATGCATAATATAGACAATAATATAGCTTGTAAAAAGCCGTTCTACTCCGTCGGGAATCAAACCCTGGATCTCCGAACTGGCCAGCCGATGCTCTACCATTGAGCTGCTGGGACAAACTTGCAAGCTCTTATCATCGAAGGAGACTTTTCATTCTCCACCCTCTAATGTCAGATTCCAGAGTCCACTGAAACCGTACTAGTCGTATCAGGGTCTCTTTCAGACCTCCGACATATTTTCACTAACCTACAGGGTTGATTTGTTCTGGCGCCATTGTAAAGAGTTTTACTGTGCCAACCAGGAATTGAACCCTGGATCTGCGAACTGGCCTGTCGACACTCTACCGTTGAGCTACTGGGATGAAAATGCAAGCTCTTATCATTAAAGTTTATAAAATAATTTCTGTTTGATCCAAGGTATAACTTAATTGAGTCACTAAGTAAATGTATCTGCATAATGGACATATAAAGTTGCAAAAACATAGCATTGATCACAGATACGTAAGACAAGACTTAAAGAAAATTAAGTAGAAAAACAAACTTAACAAAGTTTGTTTTAGTTTAATGACGTTAAAACTAATAATGAAATTTTAAGATGAAAAATAATGTTCTAGGGGAAGGGGGGTTCTTGAAAATTGATTTGTAAAGTGAATTTATTCAAATGTTTGTGCATTGTGAGATTCTGAGGATTTTTGTACCTGTAATACTAGGAAAGGGACCCCTTTGATGTGTACTCACAGCCGGGATCAGCTGCTATGTTTTTTATAGAGGTATGCTCCTCTATTTTTTGTTTTACATAAATGAAATTGTATCCGTTATTGCATCGCAAATGACATGAAAGTATTTTTGAGACTGATGATGTTGAATGTGAATTTAGTATCTAAAAAATAACGATGCTGCTCAGCGACAAAAAGTGTTTTTTTTAACGATTGTCCCCACCACAACCTGATGCATACATGCACAGCGATAATCTCCATAACTTTCTTTTTATTTATTTTTTTATTCAGTGTTAAAGTTTTTTCATTGTGGCCTCAACCACCAACCGATGTAAACAATACTTTGCCATAATTCAATCCAGCGAAATGAGCCAGAAACTTTATAAAAAGCAAACGCTAATTCGGTTTTTAATTGTCCCTAGGCCAAAAACCGTATAAAAAGCAATCACTGATGGCATTTGCAAATATAATTTAATACCTATGCGAATATTCTCACCAGGATATTCGCATGGGTATCAAGAGCATGGCCCAAATATATAAGCCAGATACCACCAAACACTAATTCGGTTTTTAATTGTCCTTAGACCAAAAACTGTCGCCATAACAACACCGTGCATCTGCGCGCATGTGGGTGAAAAATCGAACTACTTTCGCAGTTTCGCCGAGAAATTGAAAATCATGATTTCCTTAAAATCCGGATCGTGCGGCTACATTTTATTATTTTTTCACCAGTTTGGGCTTGTAAGGAAGCTTGATCTTTGAGCTTTCTAAAAATGTAAATTATTAGTTAAAATTGTCGGTACTTTTCCTGACTCGAGGATTTAAAAACGGAAGTTCGTTATTTTGAGCCGAAAGTGTCTTTTGTTTTAAAATCTTTAAAAAATATTAGAATTTATCCCTGAGATTTGAAGTTGATATATTTTTACTCGCAATTGTCTTCTCTTTCCGGTCGTGTGATTTGTTTTTTTTCTACGACGTCTGGATGATGGAGAAAAAAGGGGGAAAAAACGGTCGAAATCGCATAAACCATTAAATAAATAAATAAAAAAATAATTCAAATTTTAAAAATCGGTTTTCACGTGTCACCTTCCCACCCCCCCCCCGGATCCCCGTAGGTAAATTTCGTAGCTCTGGGACGCGCGGTCGCTGAGCCTATAGTGTATAAGACAGACAGACAGACATTGCCTTTTATTATATAGATATATCGTATATCACTGTGTTACCACAGTGGACAATCATAAATTCATTGCAAAATAATATTTTTTTAAAGACACTCATTTAACAATAAAACATTCAAAATATGTTTCGAATTTCTATAATGACTGTTGTTAATTAAGATATATGTTTGGTTATAACGGATGCAATTGGTGTTTGACTGACATTATGTTTAGAGGCTATAACTTCGGTGACTACAATTGTTTCAAGGGTGTTTTTAGCCCTCTTCCTAAAGTCAGAAACGGTGTCTTTTATTACGCTAAGAAATAACGGCAGGTTTTTCTGATGCGGGATTCTACCACCAAGAGACACCCTTTTCGTCGATAGATTAAAGAACGGGGATTAGTTTACTGCTCATTTGCGACTCTCCCTCGCTTTAAGAGAAGACGCTGGTTCTGCTTCTGACTTGAGGAAGGTGGCTAAAAACGCTCTTAAAACAATTGTAATCATATACTTTCCTATACCTGTTTTCTCTGAGGAAATATAAGAAAATTATATTCTCACAAGCAGCACTTTTATTTATAATGTTTAGAGGTGTTTTAGGGTGAACAGTCATAAAGCATTTTTATAGTTATATTCTCTACAATACATAGTATATGTAAAGGGAAATAAATATAAAGAGCAAAAAAAAGGGGGCGGGGAGGGGGAAGTGCAAGAAAGCAATGTGCTTTCCACATGAGACATTTTGAAGTCCATTCCGTAAATGACGTGTAAATCCTCATCTTAAATTAAGAATATATTTACAGCTCTAAACACACGTAGAAACAAAATGGCTGATAAAGGATCAGCAAGCAAGAGGAATGGAGCATGTAGAAGCTCCATTTGAATGCGATACGAGCGATCTGTGTGCAGTTCCTACCCCATCCATACAAGCGACTTTCTGCGCGCCGATAAACGATTCTCTCCCTCTCTTTCACATCGTATATTCGCGGAGATAAAATAACAACGTTAGGGAGCTATTTCGGTGCAGCGAGGGAGAAAAATTAATAAAAGGGGAAAAAATCCCGTCACAGAATTGAAACCCTCAGGATGTGTTCTGGCAAAATTAGGTTGAGCCGGAAAACGCAATCAGATCTCCAAAATAATACTGTTTTCGACGCCATGATGCTTCCTCCTCCTCTTCACCCCCTACCCGCCCGCGAGGAGCTTAGCCAATCGCTGTGCTCCAGAGGTGGGAATTCTTGTCTTCGTTTAGACACAGGAAGCGAGGTGGAAAAAATGAGGACTGCGTAATGTGTTAATGCTGACAAGGAATTGGGCGGCAGCGTGGTGATGGTTAGGATAATGGGACGGATTCGTTGATGGATTCTCACTTTTTTCCCTTTTCGTTTATTTTCTTTCTAATTTTCTCTTATTTACATTTTGAATGGATAGTGACTTACTCAGGCGACGGATGTGTGGCACACTATACGTTATTCCACATTATCCCCCACTGATTCCCTGAAATGTTAAATTTCAATGTTACAGAATGCTCAACGAAGTAGTCCAAGAATCAGCAGTGATTTTTACTTACCTCTTCGAGTACAAAAGGATCGAGCATTCCATATGATAGATCTTTGTGGTGATGACTGAGATTCTGCCAGTCCACTCAGGTTGGCTGTCAGAGCTACTCTCTAGGCGAATTCTTGAAATACGTTAAAAGTGGCATGTGCTAATCCCGTCGAGTGCATGGATGAAATGGGAGTCAAATGATAGCGTTTTAGGTTCCATTAATGAGTGGGGAAGTCTGGTAGTCGTCCCAGCTGGCAACTTAGACGCCAGATGAAACAAAAATGGCCCCAGAATCGATTTCAACGTTAGTCTTTCACATATATTTCGCTGTTCATTGGTAGAATTTAATTTACCATATCTTACAAAATGATTAACAATCAAATTTCTCATTACACCAATACTCATATTACTACTCCAAGGAGTGATGTAATTAATATTAAAATTGAAACATTTGCGTTTATCATATATTTTGTAACATAGATGATCTTGAGGATTTCGATATATTGAGATATCCAAAAATACCACTGCACCACTGTTATTTTCTACAGTTTCAATAAGTTCGAGGTTACAAGGGTAAAAATTAAAGTCAAATTGAAAATCTTTATCAAGATGGCCGATCAAGATGTCATCCACGAAACGGAAATACATAATCTCATTGAGTATATGTGTACCGTTTTCATAACTGTATAAATATAAATCCGCCAGTAGCGACGAACAGCCACCATCCATAGGTATTCCTTTGATTTGTTTAAAGAAATCAGCTCCATTGAATAAAATGTTCTGAAACAAGACCAATTTTACCAGAAATTTAAACTTATTATAGTCGTAGGATAAAAGTTGAGTATTATTATTATACGTATCCATTAAAATATCATATAGATCCTTTAAGTCGATGCAGTTGAATAAATCTTTAAAATCGAAACTCTTAAAGTATAACTTGTCCGGGGTTTGTTTCAAACGTGTTATTACGTCATATCCATTATTGATCATAACAGAATCACATGATTTTATCTTTTTCATTACTGGTATTAATATATCAGCTAATATTGCATTTGCCTTTGTCAAATATGAACCACAACCAACCGTGACCGGTCTGAATTTCACTGGCTGTTCATGTAACTTAGGTACAAGTACCAAATAAGGGAATCGAACATATTTAATCTCATGTCCTATACGCTTGTATAATGCCATAATTCTGTTCTTATTTACATCAATGCCACACGGTATTTTCTTGTGAGTATTATCATCTTCATAACATTTTTTTAAAAGAGCTACGTAATATGGTTTGCAAGTAAATGCATAATTATTTGTAACTTTGTCCGTCCATATACGTAATAACAAATCTATTTTGAAATTCCATTAGCAACTTCTTGTCTAATGTGCAATGGGATATACGATAATCTTGGCGGTAATATGTCATTTTAAAATCGTTTACTACGTTATATTTCCATTCATTGAATGTGGACAATGGTAAACAGCAATGTTTTCCCGCATTGTGGCAACAGTTTGGAGTGGGTCCATTTTTGTTTAAACAAGATCGTGCTCCTGTCTACAAAGCACAGGCTGTGCAGAGCTGGTTTGCTGACATCAATGTTGAGGAATTGGACTGGAATGCTCAGAACCTAGACTTCAATCCCATAGCACACCTATGGGATGAATCGAAACGTCGACTGCAAGCTAGACCAAAATGCCCCACCTCGGCTGCAGAGCTGACTAGTATTCTTTTAAAAGAATGGCGTGCAATTCCTGCTGCAACATTCCAGAAACTAGTGGATTGCCTCCTTGATAGACTGGCAGCAGTCATTGCAGCAAAAAGTGACTCCACTTCATACTAATTTGCAACTTTTCTGAAGAAGAAGCAAAACATACAGGTGTCCGGATAGTTTTGATCAGATCGTGTATATGTATTTAGTATATTAGTTAATTGTATTTACTCCAGTTTAACTATCCTATAATTTAAGATTTAAAATGTCAATTTGTGGAAACCCCCTTATCATCCAGGTACTTTCAGAGAGTCAGAGAAAAACTGATCACCATGTCGTCGATATTTTTGTAAATTTTCACGATATTCCAGTGGATTTTATATAAAAGTTGCCTTATTGTATTCGCTACAGAATCATAAAAGAAAACTATTGCTATGTTTCGGGCCTGCGCAGTAAAACTTTGTTTCTTCAAATGCTTATATCTCGTCGTATATTCAATGCTTTAATTTTAAATTGAAGTATAATGTTTTTCTTGGACGTTGACAAATGTTCTGTAAGTTTCGTGGAATTTGATTGAAATGTATGGATATTGTAAGCAAACAACATGTAACAGAATTTGTTTATTTTTAAAGAAACGTTTATACCTTCATGAATATACGTTCATGTTTTACAAAAATGCTCATTCACATTGAACAAAGCTAGTTAACAGTTTTGTGGAAGTTACAAATCATTTCCAGCTTTTAATGATACAGAGTGATCAAATATATTTTTCCTCTTCAATATTTTGGTGGTCTCTTAAATGCACAAGTCACTGAAACTTTACTGGAAAGTATGCGGTCAAGCATGTTTTTCACATCGCCAAAGTTACGGCACACTTCGCCAAGTATTTGTTTAAAAATTCGAAAAATATTCTAACATCCAAAGTGACCGGATACTTTTGATCATATAATATATATATATATATAATTGAAGAATTATATATATATATATATATATATATATATATTATATATATATATATATATATAAGTTTCAAAATATTCAAAGTGGAAAGCGTTTAAATGTTAAATACTAAGCATGTGCAATTACATATTAGAAATGCATGTATAAATTAATACATATTAGATTAATAATACATTAATAATATAACTATACTGAGGTATAGATATGAAACATTTGATTATTGATAGGTTACTAGCCGAATACCCGTTGAAGTAAATTTTTGAATAATTCGCGTTTCACATTTATTCGGAAAATCTAAAATTTTGGAATCCTCTAAAGAAGAAAATATTGGAAAACTGAAATTGCTCACATTTTTTCTTTCGACCTATGTACCCATACACCAAATTTGAAGTGTCTATCTCACACTGAAACATGCAATTTTATCATTTCACCTTTCGAACGTTTTTCTGTGGAGCACCCTCTTAAGTAAACATGTATGAAAAATTCTAGTGGTCATGGGTTTTTTATCAAATGATTAGCCCATATACCAAATTTCAAGACTCAATCAAATTTTAAAGTATGCGTTTCTCATTTATTAGGCTAATCGAACATTTGTTGTGTGACACCCCTAATGTAGTAAATATTGAAAATCTGAAATTGCACACTTTCTTCGTATCGAACGGTATACACATACACCAAATTTGAAGTCTGTATCTCATCGCAAAGCATGTTTTTCTATTATTTCACTTTTCGAAAGTGTTGGTGTCCGGAAATTCACAAAATTGCAAATATCGGAAATTTTCTGTTGCACACTTTCTTTCTTTTGAACTATCTACATATACACCATAATTCAAGCTTCTATTCCACCGTGAAGCATATTTTTTCTATCATTCTAACGTTTCGAACGTTCTCGTGTGAAAGGCCCAGACCATACAGCCAACCCAGGGGTTAATGGAACGTTCTCGTGTGAAAGCCCCAGGCCGTCCGGCTCGTCCAGAGGACTTGGAGCAACAGGATGGGAACGTTCTCGTGTGGAGTAGCGACCCCGAAATTAAACATTTTTGAAAAACTCTATTCTTTATTTTTTTTAAATGATTGTCCCATATATCAAATATCAAGTCTCTATTACATATTTTTAAAAGGAGGCGTTTCTCGTTTAATCGGAAAATCAAACATTTGGGTTTGCAGCACCCTCTAAAGTAGAAAGTATCGGAAAACTGAAATTGCACATGCTCTTCCTTTCGAAAAATTTATCAGTAAACCAAATTTGAAATCTTTATCGCATCTCAAAGCATGGTTTTTCGTCATTTCACCTTTCGAACGTTTTTTTCTGGAGCACCCCCTTAAACGAACATTTTTGAAAAACTCTTTTGTCTTTGGTGTTTTCATCAAATCATTAACCCATATACCAAATTTCAAGTCTCTATTAAATTTTAAAGTAGGTGTTTCTCATTTGTTCAGCAAATCGAACATTTCGGTGCGTGGCACCCCTAAAGTAGCACATACTGAAAATCTGAATTTGCACCCTTTTTTCTTTTCGAATGATTTACCCATACACTAAAATTGAAGTTTCCATCTCATCGTAAAGTATGCTTTCCTGTCATTTCACTTTTCGAACGTTTTGGTGTGGAGCATCCCCTCTACAGAACATTTTTGAAAAATTCGATTTTTCCAGGAGTTTTTATCGAACGATTAACCAGTGTATCGGATTGAAAGTCTGATAGACAGACAGACACTTGGCAATTAGTATCTATAGATTGCCGAAATATTGTGATTTTTTGGATGATAATACCATTGATGATATAAAGCGAAAAAATATAATCAAAGACACCCACCTCAAAATTCCAGTACAATGCCACAATCGAACTATCGACAAAGTTATTATACTAATTTGGGTTATAAATAGCACAGAACATTTGATTTTGAACATTCGATCGCCTTTAAAATCAATAAGGTTCCAGTATTCACAGTTTATAATAATCGTACCAAAATATATTCGAAATGCGTTATTCGGTTGTGAGATATCGCTTTTAAAGATTCGCACACATACACACGGGCATACACTCATAAACGATCAGGGATGCTCAAAACGAGCTCTTCCGTCGAAAACTGGAATTTGAATGTTTGACTCTGTCATAATACTTTCCGTATACATTATACTATGTATGTGTATGTAGGGAAAATAACAAGTTTCTATTAGCAAAACAAATCAATAGTATATATAATCAATATAAGTTAAATCGTATTTCTGTAAAGTTTTCTTGAATCCAAATAATTAGGTTTCAATAAAAATTAGACTTTGAAAATGTGGACTGATTTATAGGGACAGATTTAAAGCGAACTGGCCAGATGACCTTGAGGTTTTCGCCCATTTAAGGCCAGCCGCATGGCTACCAATCTCCATTCCAGCGGAGCCACAGCCATGTCGCTGACTTGGCGAAATCATTCACCGGGCAGGGTCCGAGAGAACGTCCGCCAAGCTCGACACCAGTCACCGGTCGGACCTTGGCTCAGGACATGAATAGGCACAGTCCATGGGCTCGACTACCTGGAAGAGTCGGGGCCTGAACGGCTCACTTGTTCGACGACCAGTTCATCAGAGATCAGGTAACCCGATTGATTTTCCCCCTGCAGACGGAGGACCAGAGGTACAGACCTAAGATCCGACCACCGCAATCTTTGGCGGCGCCGCCCCCTGGGGGGTTTGAAAATGTGGACTGTAAAATATGACATGGCTTTAAATTTTCATTATTCTACGTCAGTGTATATTGGTTCCAATTATCATTCAATGTTTTAAAATTGAAGACAACCAATAAATGCGCTTGAAAGTCTTTTATCAAAATCTCTTTTTTACGACGTACAAAAAGCACACGGCCATAGGGCTTTCGGGCAGTATTATTCCGTTCATCAGTGGCGAAGTAAAAATAAGTGGCGAATGCTACTTATTTTCATTTATTCTCGCCACTTATTTTCTGCCACTGATCTCCACTTATTCCACACTATTCACCACTTATTTTCACTTTGTCACTGATGAAGGGCATAACAGAGCCCGGAAGTGGTGATTTTTGTACGACATAAAAAGGAGATTTTAATAAAATACTTTTAAGCATATTTTTTGGTTGTCTTTAATTTTAAAATATTAATGAGTTGACGCATTTCCATACTATTTTATTATTCAATGTTTTTATTCCAAATTTATCGGAACTGTTTTGAGTTTACATTTTATTTCGCGTTGCACGTTGAGAAAAAAGCAAGACTTTTCACTTTTTTTTCCCTTCTTAAATAAATTATTTATGTATTATCGCAAAATACGCATTAACATTTTAAATCTGCTGAATTTGCATGGAAACTCGAAATTTTTCACTCCTAGTTGTGTCACGACGGGGGTTTAGATTAACCTATTTAATAATGCATGGCATAAATGTATTTATTTATAATGTATCTATTTTAAAGTATAAATGGGAACGTTGCCGCGCGTTATTTGTATTTTAGTTGCATGATAAAGTGTGGGTGTGGGAGGGGAAGCTGTCGGATAAGCGTGAAAGAGAAATAATGCAAAATATTAAAAAGTTGCAAAACATATGCTTCACTTTATCACTCATTAATATTCTGTATTATTTAAATTATTTTGCACCGTAATAAATCGATATGTTTATAAAGAGTTGGACCGGATTAGTTGGCCGGAGAGTTGGACCAATTAACCGGAAGTTGGTTAGAG